>OX276429.1:0-2500 GCA_946251915.1 Abrostola triplasia | reverse complement strand
GTTAGGTTAGGTTAGGTTAGGTTAGGTTAGGTTAGGTTAGGTTAGGTTAGGTTAGGTTAGGTTAGGTTAGGTTAGGTTAGGTTAGGTTAGGTTAGGTTAGGTTAGGTTAGGTTAGGTTAGGTTAGGTTAGGTTAGGTTAGGTTAGGTTAGGTTAGGTTAGGTTAGGTTAGGTTAGGTTAGGTTAGGTTAGGTTAGGTTAGGTTAGGTTAGGTTAGGTTAGGTTAGGTTAGGTTAGGTTAGGTTAGGTTAGGTTAGGTTAGGTTAGGTTAGGTTAGGTTAGGTTAGGTTAGGTTAGGTTAGGTTAGGTTAGGTTAGGTTAGGTTAGGTTAGGTTAGGTTAGGTTAGGTTAGGTTAGGTTAGGTTAGGTTAGGTTAGGTTAGGTTAGGTTAGGTTAGGTTAGGTTAGGTTAGGTTAGGTTAGGTTAGGTTAGGTTAGGTTAGGTTAGGTTAGGTTAGGTTAGGTTAGGTTAGGTTAGGTTAGGTTAGGTTAGGTTAGGTTAGGTTAGGTTAGGTTAGGTTAGGTTAGGTTAGGTTAGGTTAGGTTAGGTTAGGTTAGGTTAGGTTAGGTTAGGTTAGGTTAGGTTAGGTTAGGTTAGGTTAGGTTAGGTTAGGTTAGGTTAGGTTAGGTTAGGTTAGGTTAGGTTAGGTTAGGTTAGGTTAGGTTAGGTTAGGTTAGGTTAGGTTAGGTTAGGTTAGGTTAGGTTAGGTTAGGTTAGGTTAGGTTAGGTTAGGTTAGGTTAGGTTAGGTTAGGTTAGGTTAGGTTAGGTTAGGTTAGGTTAGGTTAGGTTAGGTTAGGTTAGGTTAGGTTAGGTTAGGTTAGGTTAGGTTAGGTTAGGTTAGGTTAGGTTAGGTTAGGTTAGGTTAGGTTAGGTTAGGTTAGGTTAGGTTAGGTTAGGTTAGGTTAGGTTAGGTTAGGTTAGGTTAGGTTAGGTTAGGTTAGGTTAGGTTAGGTTAGGTTAGGTTAGGTTAGGTTAGGTTAGGTTAGGTTAGGTTAGGTTAGGTTAGGTTAGGTTAGGTTAGGTTAGGTTAGGTTAGGTTAGGTTAGGTTAGGTTAGGTTAGGTTAGGTTAGGTTAGGTTAGGTTAGGTTAGGTTAGGTTAGGTTAGGTTAGGTTAGGTTAGGTTAGGTTAGGTTAGGTTAGGTTAGGTTAGGTTAGGTTAGGTTAGGTTAGGTTAGGTTAGGTTAGGTTAGGTTAGGTTAGGTTAGGTTAGGTTAGGTTAGGTTAGGTTAGGTTAGGTTAGGTTAGGTTAGGTTAGGTTAGGTTAGGTTAGGTTAGGTTAGGTTAGGTTAGGTTAGGTTAGGTTAGGTTAGGTTAGGTTAGGTTAGGTTAGGTTAGGTTAGGTTAGGTTAGGTTAGGTTAGGTTAGGTTAGGTTAGGTTAGGTTAGGTTAGGTTAGGTTAGGTTAGGTTAGGTTAGGTTAGGTTAGGTTAGGTTAGGTTAGGTTAGGTTAGGTTAGGTTAGGTTAGGTTAGGTTAGGTTAGGTTAGGTTAGGTTAGGTTAGGTTAGGTTAGGTTAGGTTAGGTTAGGTTAGGTTAGGTTAGGTTAGGTTAGGTTAGGTTAGGTTAGGTTAGGTTAGGTTAGGTTAGGTTAGGTTAGGTTAGGTTAGGTTAGGTTAGGTTAGGTTAGGTTAGGTTAGGTTAGGTTAGGTTAGGTTAGGTTAGGTTAGGTTAGGTTAGGTTAGGTTAGGTTAGGTTAGGTTAGGTTAGGTTAGGTTAGGTTAGGTTAGGTTAGGTTAGGTTAGGTTAGGTTAGGTTAGGTTAGGTTAGGTTAGGTTAGGTTAGGTTAGGTTAGGTTAGGTTAGGTTAGGTTAGGTTAGGTTAGGTTAGGTTAGGTTAGGTTAGGTTAGGTTAGGTTAGGTTAGGTTAGGTTAGGTTAGGTTAGGTTAGGTTAGGTTAGGTTAGGTTAGGTTAGGTTAGGTTAGGTTAGGTTAGGTTAGGTTAGGTTAGGTTAGGTTAGGTTAGGTTAGGTTAGGTTAGGTTAGGTTAGGTTAGGTTAGGTTAGGTTAGGTTAGGTTAGGTTAGGTTAGGTTAGGTTAGGTTAGGTTAGGTTAGGTTAGGTTAGGTTAGGTTAGGTTAGGTTAGGTTAGGTTAGGTTAGGTTAGGTTAGGTTAGGTTAGGTTAGGTTAGGTTAGGTTAGGTTAGGTTAGGTTAGGTTAGGTTAGGTTAGGTTAGGTTAGGTTAGGTTAGGTTAGGTTAGGTTAGGTTAGGTTAGGTTAGGTTAGGTTAGGTTAGGTTAGGTTAGGTTAGGTTAGGTTAGGTTAGGTTAGGTTAGGTTAGGTTAGGTTAGGTTAGGTTAGGTTAGGTTAGGTTAGGTTAGGTTAGGTTAGGTTAGGTTAGGTTAGGTTAGGTTAGGTTAGGTTAGGTTAGGTTAGGTTAGGTTAGGTTAGGTTAGGTTAGGTTAGGTTAGGTTAGGTTAGGTTAGGTTAGGTTAGGTTAGGTTAGGTTAGGTTAGGTTAGGTTAGGTTAGGTTAGGTTAGGTTAGGTTAGGTTAGGTTAGGTTAG